>OU906953.1:2500-10000 GCA_918317495.1 Synanthedon vespiformis
CCTAACCTAACCTAACCTAACCTAACCTAACCTAACCTAACCTAACCTAACCTAACCTAACCTAACCTAACCTAACCTAACCTAACCTAACCTAACCTAACCTAACCTAACCTAACCTAACCTAACCTAACCTAACCTAACCTAACCTAACCTAACCTAACCTAACCTAACCTAACCTAACCTAACCTAACCTAACCTAACCTAACCTAACCTAACCTAACCTAACCTAACCTAACCTAACCTAACCTAACCTAACCTAACCTAACCTAACCTAACCTAACCTAACCTAACCTAACCTAACCTAACCTAACCTAACCTAACCTAACCTAACCTAACCTAACCTAACCTAACCTAACCTAACCTAACCTAACCTAACCTAACCTAACCTAACCTAACCTAACCTAACCTAACCTAACCTAACCTAACCTAACCTAACCTAACCTAACCTAACCTAACCTAACCTAACCTAACCTAACCTAACCTAACCTAACCTAACCTAACCTAACCTAACCTAACCTAACCTAACCTAACCTAACCTAACCTAACCTAACCTAACCTAACCTAACCTAACCTAACCTAACCTAACCTAACCTAACCTAACCTAACCTAACCTAACCTAACCTAACCTAACCTAACCTAACCTAACCTAACCTAACCTAACCTAACCTAACCTAACCTAACCTAACCTAACCTAACCTAACCTAACCTAACCTAACCTAACCTAACCTAACCTAACCTAACCTAACCTAACCTAACCTAACCTAACCTAACCTAACCTAACCTAACCTAACCTAACCTAACCTAACCTAACCTAACCTAACCTAACCTAACCTAACCTAACCTAACCTAACCTAACCTAACCTAACCTAACCTAACCTAACCTAACCTAACCTAACCTAACCTAACCTAACCTAACCTAACCTAACCTAACCTAACCTAACCTAACCTAACCTAACCTAACCTAACCTAACCTAACCTAACCTAACCTAACCTAACCTAACCTAACCTAACCTAACCTAACCTAACCTAACCTAACCTAACCTAACCTAACCTAACCTAACCTAAGCTAACCTAACCTAACCTAACCTAACCTAACCTAACCTAACCTAACCTAACCTAACCTAACCTAACCTAACCTAACCTAACCTAACCTAACCTAACCTAACCTAACCTAACCTAACCTAACCTAACCTAACCTAACCTAACCTAACCTAACCTAACCTAACCTAACCTAACCTAACCTAACCTAACCTAACCTAACCTAACCTAACCTAACCTAACCTAACCTAACCTAACCTAACCTAACCTAACCTAACCTAACCTAACCTAACCTAACCTAACCTAACCTAACCTAACCTAACCTAACCTAACCTAACCTAACCTAACCTAACCTAACCTAACCTAACCTAGCCTAACCTAACCTAACCTAACCTAACCTAACCTAACCTAACCTAACCTAACCTAACCTAACCTAACCTAACCTAACCTAACCTAACCTAACCTAACCTAACCTAACCTAACCTAACCTAACCTAACCTAACCTAACCTAACCTAACCTAACCTAACCTAACCTAACCTAACCTAACCTAACCTAACCTAACCTAACCTAACCTAACCTAACCTAACCTAACCTAACCTAACCTAACCTAACCTAACCTAACCTAACCTAACCTAACCTAACCTAACCTAACCTAACCTAACCTAACCTAACCTAACCTAACCTAACCTAACCTAACCTAACCTAACCTAACCTAACCTAACCTAACCTAACCTAACCTAACCTAACCTAACCTAACCTAACCTAACCTAACCTAACCTAACCTAACCTAACCTAACCTAACCTAACCTAACCTAACCTAACCTAACCTAACCTAACCTAACCTAACCTAACCTAACCTAACCTAACCTAACCTAACCTAACCTAACCTAACCTAACCTAACCTAACCTAACCTAACCTAACCTAACCTAACCTAACCTAACCTAACCTAACCTAACCTAACCTAACCTAACCTAACCTAACCTAACCTAACCTAACCTAACCTAACCTAACCTAACCTAACCTAACCTAACCTAACCTAACCTAACCTAACCTAACCTAACCTAACCTAACCTAACCTAACCTAACCTAACCTAACCTAACCTAACCTAACCTAACCTAACCTAACCTAACCTAACCTAACCTAACCTAACCTAACCTAACCTAACCTAACCTAACCTAACCTAACCTAACCTAACCTAACCTAACCTAACCTAACCTAACCTAACCTAACCTAACCTAACCTAACCTAACCTAACCTAACCTAACCTAACCTAACCTAACCTAACCTAACCTAACCTAACCTAACCTAACCTAACCTAACCTAACCTAACCTAACCTAACCTAACCTAACCTAACCTAACCTAACCTAACCTAACCTAACCTAACCTAACCTAACCTAACCTAACCTAACCTAACCTAACCTAACCTAACCTAACCTAACCTAACCTAACCTAACCTAACCTAACCTAACCTAACCTAACCTAACCTAACCTAACCTAACCTAACCTAACCTAACCTAACCTAACCTAACCTAACCTAACCTAACCTAACCTAACCTAACCTAACCTAACCTAACCTAACCTAACCTAACCTAACCTAACCTAACCTAACCTAACCTAACCTAACCTAACCTAACCTAACCTAACCTAACCTAACCTAACCTAACCTAACCTAACCTAACCTAACCTAACCTAACCTAACCTAACCTAACCTAACCTAACCTAACCTAACCTAACCTAACCTAACCTAACCTAACCTAACCTAACCTAACCTAACCTAACCTAACCTAACCTAACCTAACCTAACCTAACCTAACCTAACCTAACCTAACCTAACCTAACCTAACCTAACCTAACCTAACCTAACCTAACCTAACCTAACCTAACCTAACCTAACCTAACCTAACCTAACCTAACCTAACCTAACCTAACCTAACCTAACCTAACCTAACCTAACCTAACCTAACCTAACCTAACCTAACCTAACCTAACCTAACCTAACCTAACCTAACCTAACCTAACCTAACCTAACCTAACCTAACCTAACCTAACCTAACCTAACCTAACCTAACCTAACCTAACCTAACCTAACCTAACCTAACCTAACCTAACCTAACCTAACCTAACCTAACCTAACCTAACCTAACCTAACCTAACCTAACCTAACCTAACCTAACCTAACCTAACCTAACCTAACCTAACCTAACCTAACCTAACCTAACCTAACCTAACCTAACCTAACCTAACCTAACCTAACCTAACCTAACCTAACCTAACCTAACCTAACCTAACCTAACCTAACCTAACCTAACCTAACCTAACCTAACCTAACCTAACCTAACCTAACCTAACCTAACCTAACCTAACCTAACCTAACCTAACCTAACCTAACCTAACCTAACCTAACCTAACCTAACCTAACCTAACCTAACCTAACCTAACCTAACCTAACCTAACCTAACCTAACCTAACCTAACCTAACCTAACCTAACCTAACCTAACCTAACCTAACCTAACCTAACCTAACCTAACCTAACCTAACCTAACCTAACCTAACCTAACCTAACCTAACCTAACCTAACCTAACCTAACCTAACCTAACCTAACCTAACCTAACCTAACCTAACCTAACCTAACCTAACCTAACCTAACCTAACCTAACCTAACCTAACCTAACCTAACCTAACCTAACCTAACCTAACCTAACCTAACCTAACCTAACCTAACCTAACCTAACCTAACCTAACCTAACCTAACCTAACCTAACCTAACCTAACCTAACCTAACCTAACCTAACCTAACCTAACCTAACCTAACCTAACCTAACCTAACCTAACCTAACCTAACCTAACCTAACCTAACCTAACCTAACCTAACCTAACCTAACCTAACCTAACCTAACCTAACCTAACCTAACCTAACCTAACCTAACCTAACCTAACCTAACCTAACCTAACCTAACCTAACCTAACCTAACCTAACCTAACCTAACCTAACCTAACCTAACCTAACCTAACCTAACCTAACCTAACCTAACCTAACCTAACCTAACCTAACCTAACCTAACCTAACCTAACCTAACCTAACCTAACCTAACCTAACCTAACCTAACCTAACCTAACCTAACCTAACCTAACCTAACCTAACCTAACCTAACCTAACCTAACCTAACCTAACCTAACCTAACCTAACCTAACCTAACCTAACCTAACCTAACCTAACCTAACCTAACCTAACCTAACCTAACCTAACCTAACCTAACCTAACCTAACCTAACCTAACCTAACCTAACCTAACCTAACCTAACCTAACCTAACCTAACCTAACCTAACCTAACCTAACCTAACCTAACCTAACCTAACCTAACCTAACCTAACCTAACCTAACCTAACCTAACCTAACCTAACCTAACCTAACCTAACCTAACCTAACCTAACCTAACCTAACCTAACCTAACCTAACCTAACCTAACCTAACCTAACCTAACCTAACCTAACCTAACCTAACCTAACCTAACCTAACCTAACCTAACCTAACCTAACCTAACCTAACCTAACCTAACCTAACCTAACCTAACCTAACCTAACCTAACCTAACCTAACCTAACCTAACCTAACCTAACCTAACCTAACCTAACCTAACCTAACCTAACCTAACCTAACCTAACCTAACCTAACCTAACCTAACCTAACCTAACCTAACCTAACCTAACCTAACCTAACCTAACCTAACCTAACCTAACCTAACCTAACCTAACCTAACCTAACCTAACCTAACCTAACCTAACCTAACCTAACCTAACCTAACCTAACCTAACCTAACCTAACCTAACCTAACCTAACCTAACCTAACCTAACCTAACCTAACCTAACCTAACCTAACCTAACCTAACCTAACCTAACCTAACCTAACCTAACCTAACCTAACCTAACCTAACCTAACCTAACCTAACCTAACCTAACCTAACCTAACCTAACCTAACCTAACCTAACCTAACCTAACCTAACCTAACCTAACCTAACCTAACCTAACCTAACCTAACCTAACCTAACCTAACCTAACCTAACCTAACCTAACCTAACCTAACCTAACCTAACCTAACCTAACCTAACCTAACCTAACCTAACCTAACCTAACCTAACCTAACCTAACCTAACCTAACCTAACCTAACCTAACCTAACCTAACCTAACCTAACCTAACCTAACCTAACCTAACCTAACCTAACCTAACCTAACCTAACCTAACCTAACCTAACCTAACCTAACCTAACCTAACCTAACCTAACCTAACCTAACCTAACCTAACCTAACCTAACCTAACCTAACCTAACCTAACCTAACCTAACCTAACCTAACCTAACCTAACCTAACCTAACCTAACCTAACCTAACCTAACCTAACCTAACCTAACCTAACCTAACCTAACCTAACCTAACCTAACCTAACCTAACCTAACCTAACCTAACCTAACCTAACCTAACCTAACCTAACCTAACCTAACCTAACCTAACCTAACCTAACCTAACCTAACCTAACCTAACCTAACCTAACCTAACCTAACCTAACCTAACCTAACCTAACCTAACCTAACCTAACCTAACCTAACCTAACCTAACCTAACCTAACCTAACCTAACCTAACCTAACCTAACCTAACCTAACCTAACCTAACCTAACCTAACCTAACCTAACCTAACCTAACCTAACCTAACCTAACCTAACCTAACCTAACCTAACCTAACCTAACCTAACCTAACCTAACCTAACCTAACCTAACCTAACCTAACCTAACCTAACCTAACCTAACCTAACCTAACCTAACCTAACCTAACCTAACCTAACCTAACCTAACCTAACCTAACCTAACCTAACCTAACCTAACCTAACCTAACCTAACCTAACCTAACCTAACCTAACCTAACCTAACCTAACCTAACCTAACCTAACCTAACCTAACCTAACCTAACCTAACCTAACCTAACCTAACCTAACCTAACCTAACCTAACCTAACCTAACCTAACCTAACCTAACCTAACCTAACCTAACCTAACCTAACCTAACCTAACCTAACCTAACCTAACCTAACCTAACCTAACCTAACCTAACCTAACCTAACCTAACCTAACCTAACCTAACCTAACCTAACCTAACCTAACCTAACCTAACCTAACCTAACCTAACCTAACCTAACCTAACCTAACCTAACCTAACCTAACCTAACCTAACCTAACCTAACCTAACCTAACCTAACCTAACCTAACCTAACCTAACCTAACCTAACCTAACCTAACCTAACCTAACCTAACCTAACCTAACCTAACCTAACCTAACCTAACCTAACCTAACCTAACCTAACCTAACCTAACCTAACCTAACCTAACCTAACCTAACCTAACCTAACCTAACCTAACCTAACCTAACCTAACCTAACCTAACCTAACCTAACCTAACCTAACCTAACCTAACCTAACCTAACCTAACCTAACCTAACCTAACCTAACCTAACCTAACCTAACCTAACCTAACCTAACCTAACCTAACCTAACCTAACCTAACCTAACCTAACCTAACCTAACCTAACCTAACCTAACCTAACCTAACCTAACCTAACCTAACCTAACCTAACCTAACCTAACCTAACCTAACCTAACCTAACCTAACCTAACCTAACCTAACCTAACCTAACCTAACCTAACCTAACCTAACCTAACCTAACCTAACCTAACCTAACCTAACCTAACCTAACCTAACCTAACCTAACCTAACCTAACCTAACCTAACCTAACCTAACCTAACCTAACCTAACCTAACCTAACCTAACCTAACCTAACCTAACCTAACCTAACCTAACCTAACCTAACCTAACCTAACCTAACCTAACCTAACCTAACCTAACCTAACCTAACCTAACCTAACCTAACCTAACCTAACCTAACCTAACCTAACCTAACCTAACCTAACCTAACCTAACCTAACCTAACCTAACCTAACCTAACCTAACCTAACCTAACCTAACCTAACCTAACCTAACCTAACCTAACCTAACCTAACCTAACCTAACCTAACCTAACCTAACCTAACCTAACCTAACCTAACCTAACCTAACCTAACCTAACCTAACCTAACCTAACCTAACCTAACCTAACCTAACCTAACCTAACCTAACCTAACCTAACCTAACCTAACCTAACCTAACCTAACCTAACCTAACCTAACCTAACCTAACCTAACCTAACCTAACCTAACCTAACCTAACCTAACCTAACCTAACCTAACCTAACCTAACCTAACCTAACCTAACCTAACCTAACCTAACCTAACCTAACCTAACCTAACCTAACCTAACCTAACCTAACCTAACCTAACCTAACCTAACCTAACCTAACCTAACCTAACCTAACCTAACCTAACCTAACCTAACCTAACCTAACCTAACCTAACCTAACCTAACCTAACCTAA